>OZ010675.1:41362526-41412526 GCA_963932185.1 Troglohyphantes excavatus
CTCATTTGTGTCTTTTCCGTTCCTTTTTGTTTATTTTTACTACGATGTCAACTTGAAAATATTTTTTATAAATCCTTTTTTAAAGGTTGTTCAATTACTAACAAATGATTTAATATTCCTGAAAATTGTTTTAGTTAAAAAATTCTACTTAAAAACTAAATTAACTAAACGCCAAAAATATTTATGTAGCCCAGATGCCAAAGCTGCTAAGAATTTTAACTTTTTTTTTTTAAATAAATCTAAAAAAAAAAAAACTGTTGAAATTCGGTTCTAAATTACTTTTTGTAAATGAATGTAGTTTCTTTTTTCGAGTTTTTATTAGTAATTTTTTTTCCTCCTGTATTATATTTTAAATATTAATACAAAGTTGCCCTGTAAAATAAATTTATTTAAAAATGAGTACCTAAACGTACTCGTATTTCTTTGAGTACAATTGCATCGTAAATAAGAAATGACGTACACAAATTTTAAGTAACCGTACTTTCTCAAAAATGAGCAGTGTAATTTAATATCGCTAATCTCAGCTTCTGTTCAAGCCATCTTAACAAAGCGACCTGACAAACTTAAAATAGTTGTCCAAAAGATGGTTTTTCACTTAATTTGATATAGATTGCTTAAATGGAAACTAATTTATTAATAATTTATTACTCAATTATCATACTTCCTGTACTTTTGGTACACATTGTTAACATTTCTAGTGTTTATAACTTCTTCACGTCGCTCTGGTATTACAACGGAAAAGGCTCTGGACTGCGATGCCTGACGATATGGGTTCGATGCCCGGTAAATCTTGGTTGTAATTGCTGATATTTATTAAAAGGGATTTATGAAGGCAGCCTATGTAGGCAAACAATTGTTCTTTTTTATACATTTTTACTCATTATACTCATTTTTGAGTTGATGTTTTGATATCGATTGCTTAAATGAAAACTGATTTATTACAACTAAATTATCATAATTATCATTCTTTTGGTACACATTTTTAACATTTCAAAAATGAAACATGTATTTGGAGCTATGATAAGCATCGAATGTAATCAAAAATTAGTATATTTTACTTACTTTTGAGTACCTATTTTTACCAGTGTACAGATTGATATCAAAATATAATTTTTCGAATTATTGGAGATAGTCTGTTTTGCAATTGGGTTACTCATTTATTATTTGGTGTAAAGTAATGCAAGATGACATCAGAATATTATTTTCTCAAAGAGATAGGATAAAGATACTCAAAAAATATTATTTTCTCTATGTGCTATATAAATCTATTCGAATTCGAATTATTGGAGATAGTCTGTTTTGCAACTGGGTTACTCATTTATTATTTGGTGTAAAGTAATGCAAGATGACATAAGAATATTATTTTCTCAAAGAGATAGGATAAAGATACTCAAACGATATTATTTTCTCTATGTGCTATATAAATCTATTCGAATTCGAATTATTGGAGATAGTCTGTTTTGCAACTGGGTTACTCATTTATTATTTGGTGTAAAGTAATGCAAGATGACATGAGATTATTATTTTCTCAAAGAGATAGGATAAATATACTCAAAAGAAATTATTTTTTATATGTGCTATATAAATCTATTCGAATTTGAATTATTGGAGATAGTCTGTTTTGCAACTGGGTTACTCATTTATTATTTGGTGTAAAGTAATGCAATATGACATCAGAATATTATTTTCTCAAAGAGATAGGATAAAGATACTAAAAAGATATTATTTTCTCTATGTGCTATATAAATCTATTCGAATTCGAGTTATTGGAGATAGTCTGTTTTGCAACTGGGTTACTCATTTATTATTTGGTGTAAAGTAATGCAAGATGACATAAGAATATTATTTTCTCAAAGAGATAGGATAAAGATACTCAAACGATATTATTTTCTCTATGTGCTATATAAATCTATTCGAATTCGAATTATTGGAGATAGTCTGTTTTGCAACTGGGTTACTCATTTATTATTTGGTGTAAAGTAATGCAAGATGACATCTGAATATTATTTTGTCAAATAGATAGGATAAAGATACTCAAAATATATTATTTTCTCTATGTGCTATATAAATCCATTCGAATTCGAATTATTGGAGATAGTCTGTTTTGCAACTGGGTTACTCATTTATTATTTAGTGTAAATTATTATTTGGTGTAAAGTAATGCAAGATGACATCAGAATATTATTTTCTCAAAGAGATAGGATAAAGATACTCAAACGATATTATTTTCTCTATGTGCTATATAAATCTATTCGAATTCGAATTATTGGAGATAGTATGTTTTGCAACTGGGTTACTCATTTATTATTTGGTGTAAAGTAATGCAAGATGACATCAGAATATTATTTTCTCAAAAAGATAGGATAAAGATACTCAAAAAATATTATTTTCTCTATGTGCTATATAAATCTATTCGAATTTGAATTATTGGAGATAGTCTGTTTTGCAACTGAACTACTTATTTATTTTTTGGTGTAAAGTAATGCAAGATGACATTAGAATATTATTTTCTCAAAGAGAACACTATGTGCCATATAAATCTACCATTTTTTTACAACTGACGATCATATTTCTGAAGAGATATTTAAAGAGAGGATAAAAAACTATTTATCTCATTTGTTAAAGCGAAACTAACCAATCCCATTAAGCATTAAATCGTGAAACGCATTCCACACCCCATTGTATCTCTCCGCGCAGTGATCTATCGTCTCCGAGACATCACTTTTGATGCACAAAAAGGATTCGTTTTTCAATTTCTCAAGGATATAGATATATATCAAAACTCAGATTCTATAACTCCTGGAGAGGGATTTTTTTTGTTTCTTTGTTTGTTGTTGATGTGAGTAAAAGCATTTGGAGAAGAAAGATCCCAAGATTCTGCGACAGATATTCCATCATAACCACTCAGTAAAATGTCGACTGAAAACAAAAATAGATCTCTGGGTTTTCTGGGAAGTATACCTCTCAATACAATGAAAAAGTATATGTCTTTTTAAAAAAAAATAGACATATACTTTTTACAAAATTACTTGATTAATACTTTTGCTTTTAATGAAAATAAAATATTAAGGAGAATTTCGGTGAAAAAATTATGGAAGTACGAATAGATTTTTTGAATTTTTTTTTAACAAACAAGCTTTAGCAATTCTTCTATTTAAAAAAAAACATAGAAAATGACACATAACATTTTTTTTTATAAAATATAGAATTCAGACATATTTATTTACTAATAAATACTTAAGAAAATTATATAATAAAGTAAAAATTTCTGTAAAAATAAAAAATGTGAAATAAAAAAAAATACATTGTATTGCAATACTATTCGTTTTGTATATAAAATACCTTTAACCATGTGTAAATGATCATGATTTTCTTAAATGTGTGGTAAGCAATAATAAAACAAAAAAGATATTTCAAAATAGATTTATTTTAATACTTTTGAAATACATAGAAGTGTGTAAAAGTAATTCATTGCCATATCACTTAAAAGAAAGTTTTGTTTCAAACGTTATTTAAAAAAAATATATATATAAATATATTACCGGCAAAGCACGAAATCCAGGCATTATAGAGAATTCCTGGTGTTTTCATGCAAAATACGAAATAAAATAATTATTTTAATCTATTATATACTTTGCCTAGGCATTCATGCCTAGGCAAATTATATAATAGATTAAATCAAATAAGATGTCATATAGATAAATCATATAAGAGACAAAAATCATATAAGATTCTTGAAGCTCATAACTATGATATAAAACTCAATTTATGCTGTTAGAATGTTAAATTCCGACAATATAACCTGTCCAATAGAAAATTAAGTGCAGATGCGTGAAAAACATTGAAAATTCTCCTTTGAGCAGTTGTTTTTGGAAGCAATTTGCCACTGTCCGGTACCAAAACTGATTACTAGGAGGGGATGAATATCCCCAAACGATTGCTCAAAGGTAGTATCAGCTATTTTTTTTTTAAAGCAATGGACCATTTCTCGATACCAAAACCGACTGATCGGCTGCACGACCTCACGAGTTTAGCCCAAAATATTATTCAAATTCTTGATTTAATTTTAAATTTTAACCTTTTGCACTCCGCGAATACTTTGAGATTTGCGTTCTTTCTATGTAACAGTTATTCCGCTTTACTCTTTTCCACGGATTTTTTTTATACTCATAATGGAAAAAAATATCCTAATCTGTTTTGTATTTGCAAGAGAGCAAGTTGCAAAAAAGATGGATGTTCTAAACACAAGATCATGCTGCTCTCGTTTATTTTAAAGAACAGGGAAACAAAAGAACGGGATGTTGGCGCCTAAGAGGCGTCTTCGGAGTGCAAAGGGTTAAAATGTGTCAAGGACTTGTGGACGTCCCTACAATATTAAAATATACTCATATTTGAAGAAACTTTATTCATAATTGACGAAACATACACATGTTCTATGCTCCAGTTAAATATTTTGTTAAACCGAGGAAATTATTTTGGGTCGTTTTTCCACGAAATTTATTTTGCCACAAATGAGAACGATTTAAAATAAATATAGAGAGTGCGATTCTAACCGCCGACCTTTCGATTTCGCATAAAAACCATCTATTTACTCGGCCAAGAAGACACGATTGAATTCTGACAATGTAAGTATAAGAACCAAACATGAGCTGTTACACATGTAAAGCGCCGAAGAGGCATCTGAGTAAATTACTTTCATTCAAAATTTGAGGATTCTTGTTGCGTCAAAACTCAAATGATTCGACGACGAATGATTATCCAATATGAGTAGGTTTGACTAAAGTAGGCTTGACTATCGCAGCATTCTCAAAAATGAAAGCGTTATTTCTGAGAATGTGTACATCTCGATAACTTACTAACTTAACTAAATAACTTACTATACATTACAAACAAATATTCTATATTATTTAAAAATACTTTTATAAAAATCTGAAATAATGCACTGTCAATTGCGGAATATTTAGGTTGACTGAAAGTATAAGTGACTAAACATGCCTCTGCATTGAATAATTTACAGTTAATTGATCTAAAATTTAATGCGACTGCTGCTTCAAAAATACATACGTTTTTGTTTAAAATAGTTTTTCTGAAAGCACATTGTGTTATTTACAATATATATTAATTCTAATAACTAAAAAAAATAACCATTCTAATTCTAATAAGAAAAAAATAACCATTCCTAAAATTTTCCGACATTTCTTCATTATTCGTTTCCTGAAAGCGAATGTAAAATTTACATACAGAACGGGTGGTAGTTTCATTGTACGTTAGTTTAATACCAATGGTTATAAATATATAAAGCATTAGGTTACGGTCATGTGATAAATGACTTTTGGAGATGAATAGAAGAAGAAGAAGGAAGTGACAACGAAAAAGTTTAATGTTTTTTGAGGTTGTATTCTAGAAACCAGAAGGCTAGATGACATAAGTGAAAAGAGCAAATGGTGATACTTAAAATGATGAAAAATGAATATTTATTTAAAATTCTTGTACATTAATCTATATAAGCATAAACTATGTCTGTTAATTTATTAAACATCCAATTTTTCAATTAACTCGCTAATGGAACCTTCATTCGCTGCCGTGTCATCAAAAACTTAGACTTTGCACACTTGGCATATTATCCTTTTCAGCAATACACTATTTAGTCTTCATAATTGTTAATTAATAACTTATTTTCATTGTTAAGCTTCATTTTATATTGGCAATTTATGCAGTGGACAGTTTTGAACCCTTAATAGAATCATGACGTTTTGATCCCGTCGTGCTCTATTGAAATTCGTGTTTTGGGAAGACTGCTTCACAGAGATTCTTACAATGATTTAAATTCCATTATAAAATACTATCATTAAGTACTACACAATATTATACAATACTATAATATATATTTACACAATACCATGATACATAATATAATTACTTAAAATAATATGATTTACAATATTATAATTTACAATACTATGATTTACAATTATAATTTACAATACAATAATTTGCAATATACTATACTATGACATACTATACCATGATTTACAGTACTATGATATACAATACTATGATTTACAATGCTGTGATTTACAATATTATGATTTATAATACTATAATACATAATAGAATTATTTAAAATACTATGATTTACAATACTATGATTTATAATAGAATAATTTTAAATACTATAATGTGAAACACTACAATTTACATTTACAACACTATGATTTATGTATTTATTATGGCAATAATATGATATACAATGCTATGATATACAATGCTATGATTTACAACTATAATTTACAGTAATATGATTTACAATACTATGATTTACAATACTATGATTTACAATACTATGATTTACAATACTGTGATTTACAATACTATGATTTATAATACTATGATTTACAATACTATGATTTACAATACTATGATTTACAGTACTATGATATATAATACTATGATTTACAAAGCTATGAATTACAAAGCTATGGATTACACTATTATGATTTATAATACTATGATACATAATATAATGATATATAAATTACAATTTGTTTTACAATACTATGATTTAGGAAGATTTATCGGATTTTTCCTAATCATTTTTTTATAAGAGTTCAGTGGATTTTCATCATTGTTTTAGTGAGATAAACTTAAGTTCGTAAATATGGACATTGGCCCTTCCTCCGAGCAAAATAAAGAAACAACCCATAATTCTTTCCATATTAAAAATATTGTCTGTATCACAACAATACATTTGCCAGCTAAGGACATCCATTCTCTTAAGCACTCACATTCTAAAATCCAAGAGCCCCCTCGCCATCCAGTCGAGTGCTCGTTCAGATTTCAGTTAAGACACTTCAAAATTCCGCTTTGGTGATTACCCCAAAATCTCGACTCATCCATTTTTTATCTGACCCACTAACTACAGCATCCCACTTGATAAGAATCCCTCCCCCCCCCATTAATTCATATTGTTAAACGCACCAGCGAAGTAAAAACTGCACGTCACTGTTTGCCTGGGAGTATTTGACGCGAGGATTTGTTTTTCCCGTCAAAAGTTCTCAGCCCGATGGCTCGAAGCTACTGAGAACTTTGGAATGAAGCTACTTTTTATTGTTGCTGTCCATTGTAGCTGTGATCTCTGTGTTTACGAAAAATTGAAGCGAATCCCGAGATAGATTTTCTCGCTTTGTTGAGTTCGATCATTTCGTTTGTTTGAATGGATTCTTCCCGAAATCATTCGTTAGAGGTCTTTTGTTATTCGGAAGTTGGGTCTTTTGAAACGGGTGACAATTGAAGGGGATGGGAATCACATGTATTTAAATTTGTTGTTTCTTTTAATTGCGACTCTTGAACAACAATTGCTATTGTAAAATGTATAGCAGATATATTCAACTAAATAATATAATTTAAAAATATACTTAATAGCTAATATGTATTAATAACTAATATGTAATAATATCTAATATGTATTAATAACTAATATGAAATAATAACTAATATGTATTAATAGCTAATATATTTAATAATAACTAATATGCCGTAATAACTAAAATCCCGTAATAACTAATATGTCATACCAACTAATATGTATTAATAACTAATATGTCATATTAACTAATAAGTATGAATAACTAATAAGTATGAATAACTAATAAGTATGAATAACTAATATGTATTAATGACTAATAGTATGTCATATTAACTAATAAGTATTATTAACTAATATGTCATATTAACTAATATGTCATATGAACTAATATGTCATATGAACTAATATGTCATATGAACTAATATGTCATATGAACTAATATGTCATATGAACTAATATGCCATATTAACTAATATGTCATATTAACTAATATGCCATATTAACTAATATGTCATATTAACTAATATGTCATATTAACTAATATGTCATATTAACTAATATGTCATATTAACTAATATGTCATATTAACTAATATGTCATATTAACTAATATGTCATATTAACTAATATGTCATATTAACTAATATGTCATATTAACTAATATGTATTAATAACTAATATGTATTAAAAGTTAATAAAAAATAATAACTAAAATGTATTAAAAGTTAATAACTAATAATAACAAATATGTATTAAAAGTTAATATGTCATAATAACTAATATGCATTAAAAGTTAATATGTGATAATAACTAATATGTATTGATAACTAATATGTCATAACAACTATTATATTTTAATAACTAATATGTATTAATAACTAATACGTATTAATGAATAATATGCATTAATAACTAATATGCATTAATAACTAATATGTATTAAAGACTAATATGCATTAATAATTAATATGTATTAAAGAATTAAGTACATTATGTATATATATGTATTAAGTACATTAATAACTAATATGTATTAAAGACTAATATGCATTAATAACTAATATGTATAATAACTAATATGTATTAATAACTAATATTTATTAATAACAAATATATCATATAACTAATATTTATTAATAACAAATATATCATATAACTAATATTTATTAATAACAAATATATCATATAACTAATATTTATTAATAACAAATATATCATATAACTAATATTTATTAATAACAAATATATCATATAACTAAAATGTATTAATAACTAATACGTCATAAGAAGTAATATGTATTAACAACTTATACGCTATAATAAATAATACGCCATAATAACTCATATCTATCAATAATTTATATGTAATAATAACTAATATATATTAATAACTAATATAATTTACACTAAGTATGTTCGCACCTCTTTATTTATATATCAATTTAAACAACACAAATTGCTTTTATTAAGTTATTTATATTTTATATTCAGTATTATTTTTCATGAATAAGTTTTTAGAATAATTACAATCCGAATCGGATTACTTTTTTTTCCGAATATTTATATCTTATTAATTACGTTTGTTATAACATTATAGTTGAATAAATTTATTGTGTAAGTATTAAAGCAAACAATTATTTAGTTTTTCGAAAAGTAAATTTTTATTATTATCAATTATTTAATCCATGTATGATTTTGGTTTCTATAAGTTATTAAATGCTTTCATATTGTAGAGCGTCTAGAAATCGAAACGTCCGTTGGCACTTTAAAATATTTATATTTAGAATTTTTACACTATTAAAATAACCTTCATTCTACATTGTTTTCTTATTAAAATACAAGTTCGTTTTTAACTGCATCTGTTGCACACCATATTATAAAAAAAAGTAATGAAAATTTAACGTAAGTGGTTCGTTTTCAAAAAATATATATATTTGGATACATTAATTATTATAATATATTCGTTATATGCATGAAAAAACACGTTAGGGGTAATTTATAATTTGATATTGATTTTCCTATTAAAATACTATTTCATTATTCATTTAATTTGTTGAACACCAAATTATAAATAAAAAAAAAAGGAATATAACACATTGTTTGTAAAATATTACTTTATATATTCGGTATTTCTTTACATTAAAAATAACTTTAAATTTAATTATAATGGGATTGATATCTAAATTCCTATTAAATTATTTGAATTTGAGAACATAGTAAATATCCCCATTTTTATCTTTAAAACTGCAGGTTTATAATTTTTTGGAATTTGTATATTTTTTAATTACACTTTGAATATTATTAAAAATAATAGAAAATGTAATATTGCTCCAAACATAAAAAATAAATAAAAATGTATGTTCTAATTCTCAACGCACGTATTGGTTTTTGTGATTTAATGAAATAGTTGAATTTTAAGAGATTAACCTATGTGAGATTTATTTATTGTTTAAATATAATAAAATAATGAGATATGTTTTCATTATATTTTTTATTGTGAAGTTATTTTTTACGTTTGTATCTTAAAGAATTTAATTTATTATTATAAGTTTGTTGTTTATTTACTATTTATAAAAAAATAACACTATATAATTACGTAGGTAATTTAATATGTGTAGTAATCGGAAATTTAATATATCCGGTATAATAGTCTAATTTGATCTTAATCCATTTTAAATGAATTTCTTAACTTTTAATAAACTTAATAATATTTTGAATATGGAAACAGTTAAATGAAATTTATGGAAGTCCATATATTTCAAAAACAACAACTAACTGTAGAGACAAAGCTACGTAATTCTACATAACGCGGTATTCCATTGGCTTATTAAATTCCTTGAATTTACGTAAACACGTAAATACATCATCGATTATAAAAAAAACCATTTAATTGAACGTTTATTAACTAAGAATTTATTGTGATTGTAATTCGAACAATTGTTTTCAGGTTTTAGTAAAGAACTGAAACACATGAACTGTGAAAGGCACTGAATGTATTTCTTAAGAATTGTTTCAAGACATTAATTTGGTTTATATGAAATAATAGAATCATCAATACTTATATATAAGAATGGAGTGTCTGTCAGTGGAATCGAACAAAACCCCTCATTTTCAGTTTTCTCTACGAATTAGAATACACTGATTCCGAAAATGAAATTAAATTTTTTTTTGTCTGTCAGTCTGTCTGTCTGTCTGTCTGTTTGTCCGGATTTAACTCAAAAACTACTGCACAGATTTTTATGAAACTTGCACCATTTGAACAAACTTTGCTTAGTTTAAAATCTGTAATTTGTTTCATGTGGATATCTGCAACCATTCAAAAGTTATAGAACTTTTTCCATTTTCTCTAACATTACGCCTATGGGAAATTTACATCTCGATCTTGACTTCAAAACATTATTGTTAAAAATCACCAAAAATAATTTTCGACAATACTGAGATAAATGATTCATTTTGATTGGCTGATGAGTAAATGTCACCAAATGAATTAAAAATGTCGCCAAATGAATTAAGAATGTCGCCAAATATTGCCAAATGAATTTAAAATGTCGCCAAATGAATTACAAGTGTCACCAAATATAGAACCAAATATAGAACCATGAATGTGAATTACAAGTGTCACCAAATATAGAACCAAAGTTATAGAACTTTTTCCATTTTCTCTAACATTACGCCTATGGGAAATTTACATCTCGATCTTGCCTTTAAAACATTATTGTTAAAAATCACCAAAAATTCTTAAGAAATACATTCAGTGCCTTTCACAGTTCATGTGTTTCAGTTCTTTACTAAAACCTGAAAACAATTGAATTACAAATGTCGCCAAATGAAATAAAAATATCGCCAAATATTGTCAAATGAATTAAAAATGTCGCCAAATGAATTAAAAATGTTACCAAATATTGCCAAATGAATTAAAATTGTCGCCAAATGTTGCCAAATTAATTTAAAATGTCGCCAAAGTCTGTCTGTTTGTGCGGATTTAACTCAAAAACGCACGGATTTTTATGAAACTTGCCCCATTATAACAATATGGTCCCAGTTTAAAATCTGCACTTTGTTTCACGTGGATATCTCCAACCGTTTAAAAGTTATGGAACTTTTTCCTTTTTCCTATACATTATTCCTATGGGAAATTTACATGTAGGTCTTCCCTTCATAACATTATTGTTAAAAATCACCTTGGCGACGAAAAATATTTTTTCGACAATAATGGCTGCCTTTTATTATTGCGATGTTTCATTGAAAAGCACATTTATTAGGCAGCAGATTATAGGAATTGGTCGTTAACTTAAACCTCGCCAACCGAAGGAGGAAGATAAACCACCAGTTTCGTCTGTTGCTACGGGTATCTATGCATGCCCCGAACATTTATTTGTTTCAAGATCTTAAAAGCGTCGGTGCTTAATTTCCTATCCAACGCTATCACATTTATGCCAACAGTGCTATTTGTTACGAAGTGGAACGGTGCTACAGCGTCGGAATAGGTGTTCCTAATTGTGAACTTAGGTTTTCTATATTTATATCATGTTGCTTATTTGAAATGTTTCACTTCAGAATAATTTTATTGAAATTCAGAAATGATTATTTGAAATGATTTTGATTTATAGAAAAGTATTGCCTGTAAATATTGATGCTGGCATATTTAAAAAATTTCTACTTAACAATTCTTTGAAATTTCAGGGTATACAGTTACAAAATAAAATAATTCTTTATTTTTCTTAGAAATAGTTATTAAAGACGTCACCAAATCTCCGGTCACCAATTGGCAACCAAAAAACTTCGCCAAATACAATAACTTATTTCCATTTGGTAGAACAGAATATTTTTTAGCTTCGATATGTTATTGTATTATCAGTACTAAAATTGACAATAGTAGTTATGAGCAGTGTGATTTAATATTTCTTATCTCAGCTTCTGCTCAATCCATCTTAACAAAATGACCTGACAAACTTAAAATAGTTGCTCAGAAGATGGCTTCCTACAATATTTGAAGTAGATTGCTTAACTGGAAACTGATTATTACAACTCAATTATATTACTTCCTATTCTTTTGGCACACCTTTTTAACATTTCTCCTGCTTATAACTTCTTCACGTCGTCATGGTAGTACAACGGATAAGACAATAGACTGCGGTGCCTTAGGATTCAGGTTCGATTCCCGACAAGTCTTGGTTGTAATTGAGGCGTTCAGAGTTAAAGTCGATCAAGTCCATAAGTTATAGTTTCGAGATAATCAAGGTAAAAGGTTTTAACACTCGTTCAATCCTACAGTGATTTAGAGGATAATAATGCCATCTGTTAGAAAATACCAATAGCAGGGACTTGGTTGAATATGATTCTGAAAAAATACATCATTAACAAGTATTAATCCCCAACAAACAATTTTTTTTTTACTTTTTGACTTGAAAGTGATTTATTAAGACAGCCTAAGCAACTGCTCTTTTTATTTACTGTACTCATTTTTGAGTACATGTCTTTATAAGAGATGAAACTTATGTATTCGGAGCTATGACAAGTATCGAATGTACTCAAAAATGAGTACATTTTACTTATATTTGAGTACTTATTTTTAACAGTGTACAATAACAGTTAATGTATTAGAAATTATTTTCCATAACTTACTTAACAATCCAATAATTTTTTAGTAAACGGACCAAGTCAAATATACGTGCAATTTCTCAAATTACACCCCCCAAATGTACTTCTCACGGTCCCACCGAAGTAGCATAGCTCGAAACGAAGCATAAAACCAGCCCCACGAATCTCGTTACAAAACAATACTTATGAATAATTAACTAACGGCATTACCCTTCACACAACCAGAAAAGTACAGCTGCATTTTAAATGGGCACAAGGCGAGCCCATTTAACGGAAAGGCTTGGCTAAAACACCTGTGCAACATCACTCAAAATTAATAGGTGAGGGGGTTCGGAAATAGCGTTATTAGAACGGAGGGCACGTACCAAAAATGTAACGCTATGGCTGTGCGCAAGAACGAGCGATACACGTGGACCAATTAGTGAAGCGATTTATTTTAATTCCCTGTAAAAATGAGAATCAACGTTGGATTTTGGGGTAATATCAGTTATGAATTAATAGTCGCTGATGCATAATCCCTTTTATAAAGAAATTTATATGTAGATTTTTTTGTGTCATTCAAAAGTGTTGATGTTGACTTTAAAGTTTTGGGGATTATAATAACTACATTTTAGGTATAAAGGACAGTTTAGGTAGTAAATGTGAGTTTAACGGTTTGCGTGGGTTCTGAAGTTAGTAAAAATTTGATATAGTAATCTATAAAAGTTGTAATGTTGACTTTTAAAACCGTAACGCTTTTAAACTTTAGATATTATTTTAAATATATCCAAAGTACGTTATAGTATAAGTTAAACGTAAAAATATATGGCTGTACGATATAATAGGTAAATGGAAGTTTAGTGGTGTTGTATGTATATGATATTTTGAAATGGATATTTCATTTTGAATTATTAAAAGTCTAGGAAGTTACTGAATTACTAATTTATTTTATTCAATTCTCACAAAGCTTCAACGATTTTTTTTAAATAGTTTATTACTATTTAATCACTATAAAATTTAAGATACATTAAAGAACAATTTCCCAAAGGAAGGAAGTATCCTTTCTAAATAATTCCTAAAAGAAATTCCAAACATTTAACTATTAAAATTGCAGTTTAAAAGATAAATTCTATTACATACAACCATTTTAATAATTATGCAAATAACTAAATATTTCTTAATTAAAAAAAGCAATAAGTTTATCAATTCTAATAAATTATTTTACAAGATTTTTATTCACTTAAATCTTGTTTTATGAATACTGATTTAATTAACAAAAGTTTTCGCAATTTAGTTTTAAAAAGTATTCAATTTAGTTTGACTGCAGTAGTATAACTTTTGGTAATATCTCAGAATTTAAAACTTAGATTGTATAAAGTATGTATATGGATAGTAAGACAGTAGTAGTTCCATGTAATTTCAGATTTAGATAGTATGAACATGTATATTTGTTTGTATGTTGCCAATTTTCTCAGCAATAAACATAATTAATTTTTTATTATTAAATTGTTTTTAAATTTAAAGCATTGGGAGAACTTTTGAAATTCAACTCAATTTTTCTGTACTAAATTAATTAAAAAATATATTTTTTTAAAATGGGAATCTATTGGAAATATAAATTCTGCTTTTCTACAGGTAAAATAAAGTTACAGATTTGATATTTTGTTTATGTTTTCGAGAGTAAATAAACTTCAATTTACATTTTTTACTTAACCCTGAAATTAAAATATTTAAATCAATTCATTCAACGATTTAGTTGAATATACAATATGTGATTTATACAATGCTTCAATTTGTTTCCATGTAATTGAACTATATTCGATTTAATTTAATGACTTTTATATACGAATAACTTTTTAGCTCAGGACAATATGTGACTTAGTTTGAAAACATAAGTGTCATTTCAATCAATTCTTAAGACGGTTAACAAACTCACACGCATCTAACAAAATACCATTTTCCGAATCGTTTCTCTTTCGATTATTCACAGACGATTAAGAACTGATCCTCATAATCTACATCCCAGAGACAAATAATCAAAACTAGAAATAAACATAAAAAAAAAGCACCAGACATGGAAAAAAAAATTAAAAATATCTCCCCAACTTCCATTTCTGACAAAGCATGCGTAAACTGCTATTCCCTGGCCTTTCGACCATTGATCCCAGTTAAAGAGGCAAGGGATCCGGTTGGTTCCGGTTTAGATTCCATAAACAAGGACTGACAATAGCAGTTCATCTTGACGCTGCTCTTGAGTATCCAAACATCGATAACCGGAACGAGGGAGTTATGGGCGGGAAGAAGCAACCGTTAAGTTAACAAGCGTCAAATGCTTCCAAATTCCACGAGGCAACATATCTTCTTTGACTAAGTGGAATTACGAATGTCAGACTTGGAACGCGGTCTGGTAGGGGACATCAGGAACGTTGGGTCGGGTTCGTAAATCAACATGGACGGGGATGGGTGGGTTTTTTAGTTGTCTGTGACGTTTTGTGGATTCGTGTTAAATGTTCACATAAAAAGTGTCTGGAGTTGTTTTTTGTTGATGAGGGTACAATAGAAATGTATCGATGCTTGTTTATAGAATTGAAAATGGTTTTGAGGTTGTATTTGGACGTTAGAGTTGTGATGGGGAGTGAATATGTTTTGAGTCACAGTCAAGTTTAATTTGAAATTTTTACGTTAGCAGATAATCCGGTAACTTTTTTTTTGTATTTAAAAATGATAATATAAGTACAGAGTGGGCCAAAACCGTCTGATACATTTTTAAAATGTAATATATAATCAACCAATTATTGTAAGAAAATACGGTTTGGAATTAAATGCTTTTGATTTTTTTAAGTAAATAAAAATTTTACTTTAAAACTTGAGCCGCAGATGGCGCCACCTCAGAAAACCATGAATACGTGAATAGGATTGGAGAATCGTTTGGATGTGAATCGACCTACAAAAGACACCCCCATTGAAATATGGCAGTGAATTGCACAAAATAATTGCATGTGACAATATGAAAAATCAGTAATCGATTGTTGATATTTTTTTCTGATGTTTAAAGGCACAGCGTGGCGAAATTTGGAACTAAAATGTTTATTTACTTAAAAATAACTTCGCATCGTGAGAAGCAGTTTAGGCTAAACCACATTCCTTTACGCCAATTAGTTGATTTTATATAAACTTTCCAAATATGTTAGAAATTTTTGTCCCACCCTGTATTAATTAATAATAGACACTCGAATATTAATATAATGACCCGACATTGGATATAAGCAAACAATTATTTAAAGTTTATTAAGTGTATTTAAGAATTAAAGATATATTAGTAGCGATATTGGCGTTGTGCCATTTTCAGAAGATCTAATGACGAAAATATGTTAACTTTATTTTATTTAAAAGTTTGATAAATACAGAAAGTTTTTAGCACTTAATGATAAAAACAACACTTTTATGTGTTTTTTCAAGTAATTACAATTATTAATAAAAGTAATAATTTACATTTTTTGGAGTAAAAAAATATTTTTTTAAGCTTGATAGTACTTTTATATTTATTTAAAAAAAAAAACTTTAGTTCATTCTTTTACATTCGAAGGATCAAATATTTTAAACAGTAAAAATATTAGTAACCGTAAAAATTACTAAAATTATTCATTTGAAATCACCACATATTTTTTTATAGAAAATAGCAACCAATTTCTTACGTTCAAATTATTTTTAAAATAAGACATTTACAGTTGTCCAAAATCCCCTACATATTTTAAGAATTATTTACTTAATATCTAATAAATACACATTAAACATATTCTCCTCTATCTGATAAAGTAGAAACTCCGTTATAAAATCAGCCTCTCTACACGCAGTAGATTTGATAAAGTTGACCAACACTCTTACGCAAAGTACTAAAATTAATTGAAACCCACCGCCTATTTACCGTCGAGTAACTGAGTTTCAAAACACCGCAGAAACTATAAACAGTTCGTTGAGGGCCGCATCAAAGTTTAAGTTATACTTAAATTTCCGAGGAAGGCTTATGAAGTAAGAGAGAGAGATGCATGCTTCAGTTGTGCGCATTTCCATCTGAAGACATTTGTTCAGCGTGAAGTTAGGGTCGAAGTTTCAAGCACTTCACGCTGAATTTCGCTGAAAGTTTCATTGAACTGTCAAACGCTTCATTCTTTGAGAGATTGGAGCAGAGAAATGGAGAATGAGATGTTTTCAAAACTGCGGTTTTGGATTTTCATTTGTTTAAAATAACGTCGCACTAGAGCTGCACAGTGGGCTATTGGCGACGGTTCGGGGCCTATCTCGAGGGTTGGTTTGATTTGGTTTTGTTAATAAACGTCGCACTAGAGCTGCACAGTGGGCTAATTGGCGACGGTTCGGGGCCTATCTCGAGGGTTGGTTTGGTTTTGTTAATTAACTTCGCACTAGAGCTGCACAGTGGGCCATTTTCGACGGTTCGGGGTCAATCTCGAAGGAAAGGCCCGGGAACACATACACATTCATACATCTCGTTATTTTAGAACCATGGTCAGATGACGAGGAAACACCTGAACTGGCACTCAACGCCTTCAATAGACGTCGGGACTTTGGACCCCGATCAGATTTATCATGCACCAGTCCCGTATACACGCCAGTATAATTTGTTGAATATTCTGGACGACTTTCTAGTATTTTTGTAGCGAAGCTGGCAACCCTCCGATCGCAAGATTACTACTTTTTTACTTTTCTATGTCAAGACCATCGCACGGATTCGAATCACCAATGCTCTGATTAGTAGCTGAACGCCTTATCAACTGAGCAACTGGGCTCGCCTATCTCGAAGGAAATACCCGGGAACGATGCCTCGTATTTTTGAACCATGGTCAGATGACGAGGGCAACACCTGAGCTCGCACCCGTCGCAACCTCAATAGGCGTCAGGACATTGGACCCCGATCAGATTATCGTGCACCAGTCCCGAATACACGCCAGTATAATTTGTTGGATATTCTGGACGACTCTCTAGTAATTTTGTAGCGGAGCTGGCCCTCCGATCGCAAGATCACTACTTTTTTACTTTTCTTTGTCAAGTCAATCGTACGGATTCGAACCACCAATCCTCTGAATAGTAGCTGAACGCCTTATCCACTGAGCAACTGGGACTCCAGTGCGGTTTTGGATTTTGTTTCTTAATTGGGAGATTTATTATATTGCTTAAGATTTGTTCATTTGAACAGCGATAACCAACTTAGTAATTTTCATGTAAAGTACATGTTGACGTATGCGGTCATATATGTAACATTTATATCTATTTTCAACACATGCCGCGATTTGTCACTTCATGAAATGTGTGATTAACAATTTACACATTTCGTTTAATGTTTAATGGGAGTGCGGACATTTCGGGAAATGACTATAAAAATTTAAATATTTCAAAAATTGGCTGACACAATTCACATTTCTGTAACGACTCAATGCTTGAATATATGGAATACCCAGTTACTAGATTTATTTATAGCTTATGTTTCAATAAAAAGGCATGTAAACTTATAAATAGTTTACTAAAGTAATTTACTCATATACTAAATTCAATACAAGCTCATATTTTTTATAATTCTTATATTCTCTTACAAGTAACATAAAGTTAGAATATTTTTTAATAAGTTAATAGTAAACACAAAATATTCTACATTGAAAATCTCAATTAATAGTACGTTCACGACAGCGTCATTAATTTGATAATTTTTTACTTAAAATTTATATATTTTTGTGAGCAGTTATATATACTGATAAATATGTAAACGATTATGCAAAAAATTATCAATCTGTTACTATACATAAGAAATCCTTCTTACTGTATAACACAAATTTCCAGAAAATTGTTTTGTAATATAAATCACACAACTAAACAATCTTAAGCGTTTGTAATTTAAACATCTTGAATACATCAAATATAAAAGTTAATATTGTAATAGTTTTAAATAAAATATGGAACCTGAGCATACAAAATATCATGAAAAATATCAGAACATACAAAATATCATTTTTCAATAATGATTTCAAATCTATTACTATATTGTATAATATAATAAAATTTATATCACGTCTATATCATATGCGTTAATGAACACTTTAATCTAACATACGTTATATATGTTAACGGAAATTTATATCACACACTGTTAAAAATAGGTATAAAATAAGTAAAATGTACTCATTTTTGATTATATTCGATGCTTATCATAGCTCCGAATACATAAGTTTCATTTTTGAAAAACACTTGTACAAAAAAATGAGTGCAATAGGTAAAAATGAATACAAAGAGAAGTAGCTTGCTTACATAGGCTGCCTTCATAAATCACTTTCAATAAATATAAACAATTACAACCAAGACTTACATGGAATTAAACCTACATCCACAGGCACTTCTGTTCAAAGCCTTATTCGTTAAACTACCAGGGCGACGTGAAGAAGCTATGAACAGAAGAAATGTTGAAAAGGTGACCCAAAGAATGGGAAGTAAGATAATTGAGTTTGGAATAACTCAGGTTCTATTTAAGCAATCAACATGAAATAATATGGAAACCATCATCTGGATAAATATTTTAAGTTTGCCAGGTAGCTTTGTTAAGATGGCTTGAACAGAAGGTGAAAATAGCAATATTAAATCACACTGCTCATTTTTGAGAAAGTACGATTACTTAAATTTGAGTACGTAATCGCTCATTTAGGTTGCAACTGTACTCAAAGAAAAACGAGTAGGTTCACGTACACATTTCTAAGTACATTTTTTACAGTACAATTTTTATAGTACTTTTAATTCATTTTTAAGCACATTTTTTTTACAGTGTAAGCGTTGGTAATTCAAATGTCTTGAATCCAGCTAATATAAAAGTTAGAATTGTAATATTTTTAAGTAAAATATGGAATCTGAGCATACAAAATATCATACAGAATCATACAAAATATCATTCAAAATCATTCAAAATCATACAAAATATCATACAATATCATACAAAATATCATACAAAATATCATACAAAATATCATACAAAATATCATACAAAATCATACAAAATATCAGAACATAACAAAGTATCGTTATTTAATAATTATTTCAAACCTATTATTTATAGTGTATATTATAATAAAAATTTACAGAATGTCTATCATATATATTAATAAAAACTTTCATCTAACATACATTATATATTAAAATACAAATACAATGTTAAAATACGCAATAAAAATTTTTATTGCGTATTTTAACGTTGTATTTGTATTTTAATATTCTTAACGCAATGTTCTATAAGACGAGTTTTTATCTTATACATTATATATGTTAATGGAAATTTACATCATACATTTAATGAACATTTCCATAACAAAGATTATATATTTTTTTCATATATTCTACTCTGAAATCTTAAATCCTATTTATGATATTTGCTTTGAATCAAATATCGATTCATCGTGGTCTCTGAAACACTCCCTTTAAATTTCCAGACAACCCCCGGAGACTACTCTCTAAAAACGATCCTTTTACAAAGCCCTCCGAGCCAAGCTCAAAGCCAAAAGAAAAGCTCGTTTTCAAAACATTATAACTGGCAAATTCAAGAGACGGTCCCTGGAGGAGTAAGCCACTATATTTTTTTCTTCCCCCGAACGAGTCAAAATCATTGTTTTACTTACTGACCTTTGAATCACTTCCCTTTGCAGTTTCTCAACTTCTTCCATGTGAGAAAAACGATTAAAATTCAGCTTCGGAAATGGGATTCTTTTTTTTAAGGCGAGTAAAGAAAATCGAATGGAGGTGCAATGTTAGGTGAGAACACAGGAGGGGGGGAAGGGAGTTACTTACCGCTTGAAGACAGACAACTTAAATTGAAAGCATAAAGGGAGCCTTCATTTCTTTCTATAAAAAGAAATTACAAAATATTTTTTGGTAAGAGTTTTTTGGGGGGTTTTGAGGGGAGAGTAATGCTTTTTTGTCGTGATTCGTTTTTCATGTTGAGAGGTGGGGATGGTTTTGTAATAAGAAACACATGAGTTGTTGGGTTTGTTTCAAATTTAGATATTTGGATGAAAAACGCTGGTAGAGGAGTTGTTTGGATTTTAACGCGTTTAAAAAAAAGGGAAAAGTTGCTTTTGAAGTGAAATTTACAGGGTAGTCACAAATTGTTGGGTAATGGTCATTGTTTGACTTCAATGCATTTGGTTGTGTCACGTTAACTGTAATAGTATTTTGGCTAATTACTTCGCTTATATTTTAAGCAAGTCGCTTAGCTTTAGCAGCAGCGACAAACAAGGTAGTTAAAGCATGGCAAAAATACTGATTTACTATTTTCTAATTTCACAGCTAAACAACGAACATCGCCCAACAATTTGCGACCAACCTGTGTATTGTTTGTCGCCCAACAATTTGTGACCAACGTATATAATTTTTGTTACCCAGCAATTTGTAACCAATCTGTGTACTGTATGTCGCCCAACAATTAGTGACCAACCTGTGTATTGTTTGTCACCAACAATTTGTGACCAACTTATATATATTTTGTTTCCCAACAATTTGTGACCAATCTGTGTATTGTATGTCACCCAACAATTAGTGACCAACCTGTGTATTGTTTGCCACCAACACTTTGTGACCAACTTATATATATTTTGTTTCCCAACAATTTGTGACCAACGTATATATATTTTGTTTCCCAACAATTTGTGACCAATCTGTGTATTGTATGTAGCCCAACAATTTGTGACCAACCTGTGTATTGTTTGTCGCCCAACAATTTGTGACCAACCTATATATTTTTGTTTCCCACTAATTTGTGACCAATCTGTGTATTGTATGTAGCCCAACAATTTGTGACCAACCTGTGTATTGTTTGTTGCCCAACAATTTGTGACCAACTTATATATTTTTGTTTCCCAACAATTTGTAACCAATATGTGTATTGTATGTCGCCCAACAATTTGTGACCAACCTATATATTGTTTGTCACAAACAATTTGTGACCAACATGTGTATTATGTGTTTCGCATTGTTGTATATATATTAAATTAACATTTATTCGGAAAGTAATGTATTCTTTAAATAAAATAATCATGTATATTTTTATAATATTGGAAAAAATAATAGTAATGTTTAAGATGTAATACAGATACATCTAGTATAGAAAAATTGTATTTAGTTGTTGCGATTTTTAAGAGGTCCTTGGTATTAAATATATTTTTATCTGTTAATCCAAAGCTTAAAAGTTTGTTTCATTCGGGTTGGTTTAATACAAATAACTATTTTTTCAATTCAGTAATTTAGCGTATAACCCTCAAAATTAGAAAGTCAAATTTGTTTCTAACTATGTAAACATTCTAAGTTTATTCATAATTATTGATTCCACAATAAAACGCTAAATTATGTATTAAGATACAATTTACGCGGCCATTGTAATTTAACATTTAACAAAGTTTCTTATTTAATTTGCAATTAAAAAATTCGCATAGTTTAAAAATAAAGTGTTTGAAATATTTTAATTATTTGTATTTATATAGGGAAAAATAAAGAGAGAGAGTGAGAGAGGTAAATAAAAAATATCAAATTTAACCTATCTTGTTCTTAATCTGTTACGGATCGTGTTTAAATAAAATTTGTTCACCAATTAAACAATATCGTCAATACTACTTTAAATGAAACACGAATTAATTTATATCGGTTAAAATATATTTATATATGAGGCTAAAAGCATTATCTACTAAAATTGATAAAACTTTACTTTAATAAAATAATGCAAATAAAAATTAATTATATCCTCGAAAATAAAACAAATTTCTTATATAAATCAATCACTGTAGGTAACATCATTATGCTTAATTCTGGCTTTTTGCATTCATTTTTAAATTTAGAAACACGGAAAGGCTTTTATTTGATACTTTATAAGCTTATATATTAGTTGATTATATATAATTTTAGACAAAACTAAAATGTCTACAAGTTCAAATTGTCAATACGTATGCAACTGTTATTCCTAATTAACCTACAAAAAATATTTCAGTTATTCTCTCTGCTAGAAAATATACGATTTTTCTGGAATATCAGCTTTTAAAATTAAGGCCTTCACATCTTTTATTAAATTACTTACCTGGATAAACAACAGTTAACAATATATTTTAATAAATACAATTAATTTTTTTTATTAAATCAAGTTTAGTAATACATCACAGCAATATAAAATATACGATTGCAAATCCAGGTTGTATTTTATTTTCACACGATTTTATTATAATTTATTAATATTATTTACATGTTTACCTTAATTTGAGTAACATTGTGTATTTAATATTCCACTATAAAACTTGTCTTCACAATTGAAAATAATATCTATGTAAGACACAGAGAAATAATGTATAAGAATAACTAACTAAAATTCAAACTTTTAAAAGTAATCAAACACTTACTGTCATTAATATTGATTATTCAAATGTGACGAAAGTTAATTAAATTTGTTCCAAATTAAATTTTTCGTAATTGCTTTTTACAAAACTTTCAAAACGAAATATATTGATGTTTTCAACGGGTTAGTATTTTTATGGAAGATTTGGGCTGAAAGAAATATTTTATTTAAAAAAAATATTCATATAATTTTTAAAATCCTAATGTTAATTCAATGTGCAATATTTTAAAAATCTAATTGTTTGAGTTGAAACTAACACGTTGTCTCTTTAAAACCATTACCAATAAATTATTATACAAAGGGTGGTCATAAATTGTTAGGTGATGGTCATTGTTCGGCTGTTAAACTACATATAATAAACCGTTCGTTTGACTATGCTTTAACTATACTGTTTGTTGCCATCAAAGCTACACTACTTGTTTAAAATATAAGGGAAATAGTTGGGCAACAAAAATATTTTATTTTAAAATTAGATTTTAAAAATAATCAAACGCTTACTGTCATTAATATTGATTATTTAAATATGACGCAAGTTAAATAAAATATGTTCCAAATTAAATTTTCCGTAATTGCGTTTTCCAAAACTTACAAAACGAAGGAAATTGTAGTTTTCAACGAGTTAGTATTTTAATGGAAGATGTTGTTGAAAGAAATATTTTATTAAAAAAAAATATTCATCTAATTTTTAAATTCCTAATGTTAATTCAATGTACAATATTTTAAAAATCTAATTGTTTGAGTTGCAACTAACACGTTGTCTCTTTAAAACCATTACCATTAAATTATTATACAAAAGGTGGTCATAAATTGTTGGGCGATGGTCAGTTTGGCTGTTAAACTACACATATTAAACCATTATTTTTACTATGCTTTAACTATATTGTTTGTTGCCATCAAAGCTATACTACTTGTTTAAAATAAAAGCGAAGTAGTTGGGCAACAATAATATTTTATTTTAATAATACAGCTAAATAAGATACAGCCATAATACCTATCGTACAACAAATTGTGCCCACCCCTTGTTTGTAAAATATTATACAAGAAAAAATGTTCAAAAATTCCAGCTGCAAAAACAATTTTACAATTGCAAAAATCGCTTGAGCATTATGGGATAAGAACATATAAGCTGAGGAACATTTCATCAATTTTATTTAGAAAAAATACCATTTTTTTCCCAAAAAAGGCAACCAATACTTTTTTTCAATTTCTTTACAAAAACAATTCCGGCATATGACTATCACCAATAACCAATAACTTAAAAAATCTGTTTTTTATCACACTTAATCCAACTCTCTCTCTCTCTTTCAAGTCATTCAGAGCGCCATTTTTTCTCCATCCCATCTCCATGTCTCTCCAGGCATATTTCTAATTAGAGCCACGCGTAAAAGTTTCAATGTTTCCCGAGATTTAATTGCTAAGTTCAAATAAGCGAATTGCAAAACGTTCTTCGGTTCAGCGGATTAATTGTGCAAAACATTTGAGTCCATAGCCCACGGGACTCAACCCATTACCGTTGCTTTAGAAAGTTCTGATTCGCGCGTCTTCCCTCGGCGAGGCTCGATGCATTAGTTTGGATTCTTTTATTTTTTAAATGAAACATTTGAGAAAGAGAGATTAAAAAAAGAAAATATTGAGGTGATTGCTAATGTATTTTGAAACATCGATAGGGGGCGTATGGAATTACAGTTGTTGAGACATATAGGTCGTTCTTAATTTTTCTTTAAAAGATATATAAGCTGTTCAAAGTAATGCAATATGCATTTTATTAATCATGTACAATTGAAGTCTATTCCAAGATATCAATTGGTATTGATATTTGATACATTCAAAGTTTCCTAATGATAAAAGCTATAAATTGATGCTTTCAAATTTTTATGACATTCTAATTATCAATTGGGTTTTATACATTATATGTTTCCTATAAAAGGTAAAAATTGTTTTTGATACATTCAAAGTTTCCTAATGATAAAAGCTATAAATTTATGCATTCAAATTTTTATGACATTCTAATTATCAATTGGGTTTTATACATTATATGTTTCCTATAAAAGGTAAAAATTGTTTTTGATACATTCAAAGTTTCCTAATGATAAAAGCTATAAAATGATGCATTCAAATTTTTCTGACATTCTAATTATCAATTGGGTTTTATACATTATATGTTTCCTATAAAAGGTAAAAATTGTTTTTGATACATTCAAAGTTTCCTAATGATAAAAGCTATAAATTGATGCATTCAAATTTTTATGACATTCTAATTATCAATTGGGTTTTATACATTATATGTTTCCTATAAAAGGTAAAAATTGTTTTTGATACATTCAAAGTTTCCTAATGATAAAAGCTATAAATTGAAGCATTCAAATTTTTCTGACATAATAATTATCAATTAGGTTTTATACATTATATGTTTCCTATAAAAGGTAAAAATTGTTTTTGATACATTCAAATTTTTCTGACATTTCTAATTATCAATTGGTATTGATGCATTCAAAGTTTACTAACGATAAAAGCTATAAATTGTTAGTTTAAACTCATTTGTTTTTAATTAATTTCAAGTTCCTTAAGCATTTAAACTATCAATTTTTTATGACTCCAGAAATTTTTTTCCTGGCTATTCATAATATTTTTTTTTATCTATTCCAACTTTTCTGGTCATCAAACAAATAAATGTTTTTCTGTCTATTCCATGTTTCCTAATCATTCCAAGAATAATATGTTTTTGTTGTTGTTGAAGATTTTGAAACATAACCAACAAAAGGTCACTTTTGTATGACAGTAGAAATCTAATTATCCGAAATCCAGTTATCCGGAACAAACAAAGCGGATCGTCAATTATCCGAATTTGGATCGGAGAAAAAAAAAAGAAATCCGCAAAATCTATATTTTAAATATTCTTATCGGTGAATGATATTGTTTTTAATAGTCATGTATATGTCAATTATATTACACACGTAAGTAAATTTCGTTTCTTTATTATGACAAAATGTTTTTTTCGTGAATTATCCAATTATCTGGATGGGGTATGACACTAATTGAATCCGGATAATTGACAAAATAATATTTTAATCAATAATTAATAATTAAATAAAAAATAATTAATATGTGAACCGTTTACATTTATATTTTCAGTCATATTAGATAATTATGAAATTTTTCGTCAGATAATTTTTTTTTTCTTAATAGAAACATAAACTAATAACCTCTCCTGAAATCTTAGAACAAATATAAATACGTCTTTACGCACACTGTACAAAGTATTTTTAGTATTTACTAAGGGTGCATATATATATATATATATATTAACAAAAATTTAAATTTTATCTAATATCTTATTATCTTATTAAATCTTATCTAATATCTTATTAAATCTTATCTAATAATTTATTAAATCTTATCTAATATCTTATTAAATCTTATCTAATACCTTATTAAATCTTTATCTAATATCTTATTAAATCTTATCTAATATTTTATTAAATCTTATCTAATATCTTATTACATCTTATCAAATATCTAAAATTTAAAAATATATATATTTTAGATTGCATATAGGGATGCTGCCGGGTTTGTATCGAGACTAAGAGATGAATGTAGTTATATAATGTAATTGTATTGTAAATCTGTTTCCTAAAGCGCGAAAAAAATATTAAAATACCCTTAATTATTTTTTCGTTGTTATTTCCAGCAAGTTTATAAGCATATTACGTAATCCAATAATTAAAAGTTTCACATCAATTTTAATATCTTATAAAATCCCAAACAATAAATGGGACGTACTCGTAATAACTTTTCAATCAAAGCACTTAAAAAACTCGTCTGTCACTTTCCACTGCCTTTCCATCACGGCCCCAACGCTTTTATGTCATTGTCAATTCCTTTTCTTGTGCATTAATGTTCATCCTCGGAGTATTATCCCGAATGACGTTTCAGAAATTCTGAGCAACTCCTCGTCGTTATTTCGTTTTTTACGTCAAGCCTCATTTTATTCTTCGAGTGAATTGGAGACAGTGGGAAAAAATGAGGTAGAGTGGAGGTGAAAAGAAAGAAACTCTTTACAGGTTTTTTTTTTTAAAAAAAGAAATAGTGAATAGTTTAAAAATAGCAGCGATTTAAAATTTGGATGTTTGACACCCTTCTTTGGTTTTGTTGAGGAGATTTTAATTAATTTCGAATATATTGGAGTTATTTTCGTTATTTGATGTATTTCTGAAGAAAGGTATATAAGCTATTAGCATTAAAGAAATTAGTTCAATGCATTTTAATAAAAAATTATATTAAAAAAAATTATACCGTTACATAATCACAATTATGATGACCGACAACGATATGAAGACTAACTGTGGATTTTATATATTAAATATTATTATATATAAAAGTATGTATTGGTGATACTATTTATTTTTAGCAGGAAGGGTTTTCGTATTAGTGCAGCCAGTGGCGTACACAAGGGGAGGGGTGTCAGAATCCCTGCCATTGGTCTGTATAGAAAATTTATTACCGTATATATGCAATAATAAGTTTTTATAAGAAAATTATGCTATAGAATTCTGTGATAAAATTCAGTATCATTTGATAATATTCAGATCCGTATTATAAGATTTAAAAATAGTGTACTCTGCTTCTGTTGCGGATATCGACTGAAAAGCCAACAAGGACGCAGAGACACATCCTACGTAAAGGCTGGTTAGGTTAGGAATGCTTTGAATTCGCAGGACTGACACCAAGGATTGTAGTGACCATATATGGATGTAAAACCAGGGTTTTGAAGACATAACTTAAAAAAAATTGAATGCACAAATGTGTGGGATTGATACGCAATTGAAACCTGAATGGTAATTTATATTAAAATCGTTATTAGAGAAAAAAAAAGTGATTTAGGAATGGATCATGAATTTAGAAGCGAACGAACTGTGGCTATTATATATAGGTGATAATTTTTTTTTTCAATTTATATTAATAAAAGTGGATGCGTCTATAATCACCCCCCCCCCCCCCGTCCCTATGTAACCTCTCTCATACACATTTTCTGCGTACACTACTGACATAGTATTAGCAACTCTTTCGTTACTAATCTCAATCAAACAAAACAGGAAGGATTTTATTGAAAATTGGGCGTATTTTTAAAGTTAACTTCCTCGAAATAATTTATTGGCTACATCCATTACCTTTTTGCATTCCGGTCTTGTAGGTTCCAGTCGTTACAAAACTCATCTTTTCTGAAATAATGATACTAAGAGGAAAACTTTAGTACTACTATTCTAATACAAGTGCGAATTTATCAAAATATAGTAAAATAAACTGGATACATCCTATTTAAATTGAGTTGAAAATATTAGTAGTTCTGTATCCTCACTGGTTAAATCTAACTGTTTTTATGAAATTTCCAGTAAGCAACAGACACGAAAAAGGCAAGTTTTAGGTTTTAGGACTGATCTCCTCATTTGTTATGCTAGTAGCCTTGGCAACACAAATTATATTATAAATGTACAGTACTTAAAAAAATACATTAATGAGACTATGATACATTTCTAAGAAAAACCCTCAACAATAAAATTAGAATATTAGGAATAATACTAATGTGATTACTAGTATGATACTCTTCTTAAAAAAATTTAGTATTGGAAAATGTAAATTGATTCTAACCAATTAGGTTGTGGATCAGGTATTATTGATTGTGAGTTGGTATTCGGAGGGTTGCCCGATTGGTTCTTCCAGTAAAAAAATCTGCACTATAGAGAAGACAGGTGCACGTTAAATAGGCAGTGGTCCAATATCCTTATTCCCATTCAGGTTGCGTGGGTTCCATCTCAGGACAAAGTTTACTTCATCATCTGACCATGGTTAGAAATTACGAGGTTTATATTGGCCGTGTTAAGGTTGTTAAATGAGGTCAAAAACAGGCAGCCGGAAGTGTACTATATCAAACAATATCATAATATTTTTTTTTGTCGATTTCTTATAATTGTTTTGTTATGGTAATCTTCGAATACTTGTATAACAAAGTTATTTATGCTTTAATAATTTGAGAGTGCACATTAAAGACGAACGGTTCGTTTGATACATAAACATTTTTGCTTATTGAGTTTTATACTTCGAGCATGAATGGCCAGTAGTAGAGAGAATATGACGTCATAATCGTGAGGCAAACATCTCAGACCAAATCGCTACAAACACGTGACTTCTTTTCAAAATTATGAATTAAAAAGTACTCGCGATTGGCTGATGATTTGGGAAATGTGTAGCAGTGAAATTTTATGAATGGAATGACGTCATTAGTCACGTGTTTGAAGCGATACATGTTGACCTCACTTTGATGTCAGGGAGATGATATCCCGATGTTTGCTCTACTATGAGGGATCCATGCTCGATGGTTTTATATCTAACTTCCTTGATGAAATATTCTATGTAGTAGTCACAGCCTACTAATTCTTATATATTTGACAATTCGAACAATAACAGTTACGGATTTAAGCAACATTGCCATTATAATTTTATGTGAGTCTTAATTTATATTTCTTATGAATATGGATTTTATTTTGTACGATGACACAAATATTTTCAGAAAAAAATTCAGAAACACAGTATGCACGTAAATTGTACTTCTGTAAACAAAAAAAACTTAGCATTTTCTAATTAAAATCCCCTGTCGAGAATTGAAATGCTAGAAACAAACAATTTTTTTTTAAGAAATTCTAAAATGTGAACTAATTAAGCATTTCTGTATGTCATGAAGTTCAATTCGGGGACAACTAATTTTTTGAGGGATTTTATGCCGTATCAAAAGTTAAAATAAGCTACTTTTTATGCTTGATTAAAAAGTTTTTGCTTTTAATTTCTAAAGACTTTCGTCCAAACTCAAAGCTACTTCTTTTCTCGGGAAAATAGTTCCATTTGATTTAAACATTTTTAATTCTTACTTTTCCCATTTCGTATTACAAATTTATTAGGGATTTTTGTCTTTTTTTATTCTCGCTGCATTATAAAAAGAATAAAGCCTAAAAGATGTTCGAAATTCAATCTTCAAAGCGTGTTACTTCGGGATTATACCGTTTCTTGACAAAACGGCGTGAAGTGAAATGAAACAAAAAATCACATTTTCAAATTCAATTCTATTTCTAGATACTTTTTCTTTCTTAAATCCATCTTTAGAGTGGGACTTCGTGAATACAGAAAATAATAAGATTTATTAATTTTTCCATTTCATTAACTACAGAGAAAAGAACAGTTTTCTTTTTGGCTAAGCCTACCTTAGAAAGTTAATTAAACGACTTGGGAGAACTTCGTTAAAGCGAGCGAAGTGGAGTAATGAAAAAAAATCATACGAAGAGGTTCGAATATTCTTTTGCACACAGGCCAAGAAGTGTTTCGGAATAAGTTGTTTAGTTAATTCTCTATTCTCACGATTTGTCGGAAGAAAGTTCATGATTAATTAATGGCCTAATCGAAATATTTTCTCACTTCAAACAGTGAAGGCCATTACTCTAAAGAGTAATTTAACATTCGATTCTTTTTCTAGGGAATTTTTTATCAACATCTTTTTTATAACGACCAAGTTTCAGCTCTGTACTTTCTGAGAAACAAGATGTGCACCTACAATGGATATATTGAATACAGTTCACCAATTGTTACTAAAAGGAGAATACCAAAAATCCTTATTTGTGCTACAATATTCTGAGGTAACAATGACTATTTATTCTCTTAGTTCTTTGATCGCAAATGTTACTTTTTAGACGTTGATGAGTTCTTCATTAATAATAATTATCAAACAGTATTTCATTTATATAGGGTTTAACCTTATTTTATTTATGAACATGATTTATGAGATTTATTTATTATTTATAGAATGGTTTTGGACAATTTTGACCACGGAGGGGGCCTGGAGAGAAATTTTTTAAAACATGTAAGGTCTGATGTATGCTGTTTGCGACAGAACAAATAGGTAAATTACATGGTTAGGACATGTGGCACTTGTCATCCGCAAATCACCTCTTCCGCGAGCCTACCTGCTATGAGGCAGGAGAAGTGTCAACGATCCGTCCGTCGGACAGTTACTCGCATCTTATTGTAATTCAAGTTGCCCTTTCACAATGATTTAAGAACTCTTTGTCCCGCTTCCCAAAGCGACATTTTATACCCCCCCCCCCTTTAGTCTTTAGCCCACAAGCAGGCCAACTTTTCTTTTACGAATTCTATATGAAAATGTTAATAAGCTTTTGTTTAATAATAATTTCAGATAAGCGTTAAATCACATTAGATTTATATAAGTTCATAAACAAATTTGAGGCTTGGAATTTAGGCTTAGAACGAGATAATTGTACGTTCGAATCTCACTAGTTATATTTGAATAAAATAAACTAGCATTTAGAAGTGTTTGACGCTACAAGCAAAAACGAAAAGGATCGAAATACCCAGCAAAAAAAGTCAGCATGAAACCTTTATCAAAATTGTCAAATTGAAGGTTTTTTCAATTTTCAATAAAGGTTTTTTCAATAAAGGATATTGAAACAAAAAGCTGCAGTTTTTTTGAAGTTTTAAATTTTCCTGCATAAAACACTTCGTGATTAAAAATTGAAGGTTTTTTGCAGGTTTTTATGAAGGTTTTTTGCAGTTTTTATGAAGGGCCTTAAAACAAAAACCTTTAATTTTATAGATCTTCAAAAAAACTGCAGTTTTCCTGCATAAAACCTTCAATTTCAAAATTTTGATGAAGGTTTTATGCTGACTTTTTTTGCTGGGTAATTTAAATGAGAACATATTGTAATTAGGTCGTTCTTTGAAATTTATATAAATAAATAAGTGTGGCAATAGTTCAGTAATTGTTTAGAATCAAACATTTAGAACGAATTTTGCCAAATTAAGGTGATGTAGTCGCAAATAACGTTTTTTAAAAGCATTGAAATGTATACAAATCATTACCTAAAAATTTCAGTTTGACGACTGTTATTTTACACCCATTCGTCATTTTGTTTACCCAAAGTCGTCATGTCATTTTTTACACTATTCCGAACGATGTAGAAAGTGGCCGAAATATAGGTCAGACTTTAAAAATTAATGTATATCGCTAATAAAATGTTTCCTTGTAAATTATAAAATGCCTTTGTTTTGTTTAAAATCATTATAAGTCTTTACAGTGTCTTTATAATGTGTATATAGATGTACTTAAATAAAGCTGCCAACTAATCGAAGTGTTTGGTTAATTACTAGTGTACGGTGCCCCCGCCAAATGTGATTTGGCGACAATTGGTGGGCGATAAATTTCATAGTGTGGCAGATCTAATTTATGACTTTTCTAGCAATATCATGATGTACGGCAATCCTTTTTTTTTTATCTCGCACTGTTTCACGTTGTTTTGCCAAGGCATTTGCGCCAATTTTCAGAATCGCGCCAAGGAGGCACCGTACATTAGGAATTTACCAAGTTTTTAATAATAAAAATTGATTTTCAATAATAGATTTCATACTTTTTAGTAATGTTGACAGTAAGATGGGAATATTTTTTTAGTACAAATGGAAACACGCTTCAAATTTTATACAAAATAAGCTTTAACGATTAGAAAAATGTCGTAACAGTTGACAGCTCTACTTAAGTAATTCGAAATATTTTAAAATTACGCCTAATCAGAACATTTTGGCAACTGAAAACAATTGCTGGGTGCCAATGACGCCTAACTTTTATCTCGTAATTTCGAACTCTGATACAAATTCAAATCTTTGAAAGTTCATTTCAAGAGGGCTTGGTGAGTTTTATATGAAAAAAATATGTTAGTTCTATAGAATATTTGAAGGCAAACTCAGTGGTGTAAAAATAATCTTCAGCAACTTTAGACCAAACTCGTTTTGAATGCTTGCTAGTAATTTATTCAATATAAACGGATAGAATTTCGATCGATGAAAAGGGCTGTTGAAATGAACCAAATATTTTAAATTGTAGAATGTCGTTTGTAGTTCTTCTGGATAAAGCTTCCATTGCTAATATAAGTCAATTTAAATTCAACATAAATTTTTTAACTTGTATATATAAAGTATTTAACTTTACTTTGAAAATTAAACTGTATATAGACATTCTACGTGGCTTATTTAACAAATGAATTTATTTCGTACAGCTACTGCATAAACTCTTAATTTATTTATTTATTTATTTATTTATTTTATTTATTTATTTATTTATTTATTTATTTATTTTATTTAATTTATTTATTTATTTATTTATTAATATTGTTAAAAGAATCGAATGTTTAACATTTTAATAGATCTATATTTTCAAAAGCAATATGTAAATAAATTTAAATTGACAAAATATTTCATCCAAAAAAATTAAAAGTAATCTGTACAATTTAAAAATATATTGTATAATTTAGAATTTTTGAATTATACTTACTTAAAAAGTATAATTCTTGATTTTAAGAAAAAGTTCCTTAAGGGCATTTTCGTTTTGTAACGAATTGGCACAACACATGGGGTTATTATTTTTGTTCATGAAATTGTTATTTTAAAAGTCGTTTTTGGTAAAATTCCGCTAAAGAGTAAAATTTAAAAAATATATTTTTGATTACTTAAAGATTTAAATAGTACGATTATTTTTAAGCTTATTACCAATTTGCGAAATTGAGTTAGATTGAAACTTTTGTAAAAAATGTAAAAGTGTAAAATTCGTTTTTAAACGTTTTTAAGGATGCTCAAAAGTTTATAATTAATTTTTTTTTATTTGATTGATTGAGATAAATTTTGACTTGATATGAAATTCCTTTTTAAAGTCTTTTTAACTTTTTTAAAGTTTATTTAGTTGCATGACTTTAATTTAAAAGGAGGATTCTTTATTGTTTATTATCATCGTTTGAAAAATAAATGGTTTAAAACTATATATATAAACTAGTTATCATCTATAATAAAAATGTATTTGAAATAAAAATATATCTATAACATTTGTAATCTATATTTATTTTTCATAATTTTTTTCTTCATAAACATAAATATAATATAAATAGTTTTTATGAAAATTATTTTAACAATAACCCAACTGTATATCAACGACAAATCTGAAATTTTATTTGCAATTAACGATGTCAAGCTTTCCGGATCGATTTTACAAAAACAATAATGTACGTACGTTTACAGTTATGTATATATAATATGAATGCGCATTACTTTCATCCTTAAACATTTTTTAACGAATTAATGTTTTGAAAATTTGCACAATCAAAGTAAAGCTTTGTGTCTAACATAAAGTGTTGAGATCTGGATTTAAACAAATATTGAATCCTCATCATTATCACCAAGGACCTTCTATTAATTTCCTATACACTAAATGGAAACTGGATGCTATTATTAGGGTAAAAAACGAACCTAAAAGTAACAATTTCAAACAAAAATCCTTAAAAATAAGTTTAGTAACTACCAATTAAGCATACAGTGCTTTTTCCAGTATATAAAAATTCAATTAATAGCACTTACATCAATTTAATCATCATGGAAAAATAAATTACAAGGGATTTCCGCGCATACTTTATTCCTTATACTGATTCTTTAAGATTAAAAGAGAAAAGCAAATGCAACCAAGAATAGGCGGCTGGAAGATAAATGAAGTAAATTCAATGTTAATTTAAAAAGTAGTTGAAAGATGAAAAATGATAGACAAAGAGAAGCAGCGCATATCAATGATTAATAAAGGTTATTTATTAGATTCCTAGTTCCGTAGTTTATTAGCTAAGGATTTTGTATCTGCTGCATCAAAGATTATGAATTACGTCCATTAATTCAAATCAACGTAAGTTTTTTTTTTCTAATTATAAAATACCATTTAGTTACTAAATATTGTAATATGATTACTTTAATTACATAGTGATTATATTTGATCTCATAATTGACTTCGTTCAGGATAAATATTGTTTTTACTAGGAAAGAAATCAATTGAAAAAGGATTATATATATTTCATAATTTGAAAAACTTTTGATTTATAACAATGAAATATACCGTTTGATTAAATTATTATGGTTTTTTTTGTTGACAAAATTCTCTTTTTGGTAAAAAAAATAATACATATAAAGCAAAGGTGTAAGGCATTCATTCTAATTAATACCCCCCTAAAGTTATATTTATATATATATCTCAAAGAAAATGCTCGATGCCGCTGATTTGTAAACTTGAAACTCAATTAACTTCTTACACCTAGTATACCTGATGTGTTGCTATTTTCCCTAACATGAGGACATTTGAACAATGGCAAATTTAACGTCCATCTCCTCTCTATATACTCTATATCAGTGTTTATTAACCTTTTTGGCACAATGGACAACTTTAAAAAATTTAAATATGTCACGAACCCCTCTGTGAAAAAAAAAATTGCTTAAACATCATTTATTACAAAATATATTCTGTTTTATTATTTAATTATTTTAATATTTTTATTTCAATAGTAATAGTAATAGTTTTATTTCAAATAATCAAATGAAACATTAAGAACACACATTAAGACACAAAAAAACACTTGAAAAGGCGGCAAGGAATCTTGTATCGATGGAGGATATACCCTTATGTCTCGGCTTCAAACTCATTTGTGATCCACATTTTGGACATTTATACATCGATGAAATCATTCCCTCTTTCATACATTATTTTAACAACGCTTTCTTACCCATGACTGGTAAAACACTAAAATAGACAACTGAATATTTATTTTTCGCATTCAAAACTTCAGCAAGAGCCAATTCCATAGTGAAATCAAGCATTTAGCAATAATATAAGCTAAGAAAACACCAAAAAAATATGCTACTCACAAACAGATGAAAGACAAAAATAAATGTACGTCTTACCTCCAGGGCAGATCCAACGGAAATAAAATCGTGAATCAAGTTTAAAATTATACCGCTATTTCAAACTCAAACAAATTATCGACCAATGAAAAGGCTAAAACAAAAGAGAAATAAATGAGCATGCGCGAAAAAGCGCCTCAAATTCTCTTCTCCGGAGGAGCGGAAAAAGAAACAGGGTTGCCATACAGAGCGCGCTAAGGATGAAGTAGGTCCGGGTTACCACTGCTGGCTAAATATTGATGCAAATATTTTAAAAATTAGGATCCGTCGGCGGTCCCCCAAAATATGACCCATGGACCCCCAAAGGGTCCATGAACCACAGGTTAAGAAACACTGCTCTATATATTTAACAATTTTTAACAGTCGTTACAAGACTTAAACTAGCATTTTTGTCATATACCACCCGATGCTCTATCAACCGCATTATCGAAACCCGTTTGGTTGTGTGGTATTGTCAATCGTTGGGAGTGTATCTTGAACGCTAAATCTATTATAATAACAATAATTAAAAAATATATATTACATACATACATTAGAAATATAAAATAAACTATTTTGCAGAGAAGACATTTTTTAAATTTTGCTCTTTTTTTTAACCGCTCAGAGGGTTAATTAAAAAATTCGAGGTCATGTATAACATTTAGAAAAATTGCAACAAACTTATCCTATTATACATAAAATATTTCTTGTAGCTATTTGTAAATTGTAAAACCAATTTGAACCAAAATGATCGATATGCTCAAATGTTAATATCTCAACTATTTTACCTTTTCTCTTTTTATTTTATTTCCTATTCTCAAATATTTATGTCATTAGTATTCATTAGGTAAGATAGTATTTTGATTCAAAATAATTTTAACTAGGGATGTGAATTAGTGTCTAAGTAAGTTGTTTTTTAAAACAGGTAAATTCATTCAATGTTTCAATTATATTACTATCCCATATTACCCCAAAACATTTTTGTAAAATCTCAATATTTAGAATTTCTGTATAATTTCAAAATTTATCACGTCACTTGCTTATATTTAACAGAATTCTATCACTAATTTTGTAATACAATCAGCCACAATAATTGTCAAAGAATAACAACTGCCTGATACATGCATGTAAATGTAAGAGTTAAATATAGTAATGTACCACTAATTTGAAATATTCCATGTTTAGTTTTACTTTGTTTCGAACACTACATTTATTTCATGATAGCGAACATTGCTCTGCAGATATTTACGTTGAACATCTTTTTGATATCTCTGCATCTGTTCCTTCTTGTAGTTGAGACTAGAAATTCAATATACACTTTACATGAGTTCTATGAGACAGCGACTTAGTTTAAATGCAATTTCATGCTATGGGTTGGCAAATTACAAGTTAAAAGCATGAACACATTGTAGAAAATTTGATTTAAATTTAAATGACTAGTGTAGCATACATTTTAATTATAATTCAATTGAAACTATTTAATCTGTTGTCTCCTATTTTAATGATTTTGATACAGAAATCTAAATTCAACAAACATAACACTCATTGGGCGACACTTTCATTAATTCTGTTCCTTGAAGTAATTTGTATGTAACTTAGATATATTTGCCTAAATAACTATTTATGCGCAAAATAAATACTAAAATTTATTATTTTAATATATATTCGTTATATATATAATCTATATCAATTATGCTTTGTGCACTTAAACACCCAAAGAAGATATGTATTTGTATTTAACTGAAATAACTGTATAATATCTGATTTATTTAACCCATAGACGCTCACACGTTTTTTTTCAGTTGTAAAATTGTTGTCAAATTTGAAATAAGCAATTACGGATTTTTATATTCTCTTGGAAATTTAAATAATTTTTCCTAGAAAAGTTATTGTACATTGTTAAAAAAAATAATTGCTTGTAAAGAGAAAGCTTGTAAGTTTAACCTGAATTTTTTAATTAAAAAAATAATGTAAACTGGAGTATATTTATGAATTAAAAAATTGAATGCGTTACTAAAAAAACTGAAAATCCCTGTACACGATATCACGTCCTCAAGTGTTAGGAAATTAAGTATTGGAATAGCAAATAATACAAAAAAATTTATGGAAATTATTGGGCTGTATTTGATCCATAAACACTTAATAAATTAATAATTTTTATAGTATACGTTTTGTTGTTATTAACAATAATTGACGTATTTAAAAAATTCTTATTTTTATTTTTTGTTTAGAGACCTATTATTTTCGCCATAACATTTTTTAACTCACGTATATTTTATAATTTATATTTAACTTTTCAAAATTATAATTATAATTTTTTAGTAGGTATATATTCTTATAAATATATTTTATTTAAAACTAATATTCTAATTTTATTGAATATTTACAAAAATCTGTTGAATTTTTTAATTTAAACTATGTAGTAATACTGCGATCAAAACCGTTTCTTCAGCTTTGAAGAGGAAGGCCAAATACAATTTTTATAAAATCAGATCTAAATTAAATTTTTTAAAGAAATTATCAGATTTCTTTTGTAAGTTTTAAGGTATACGCTATAGTGGAATATTTAATATTTTTAATTAAATTACATTTAAGTTTATTTATTTTTTATTTTCGTAACTGCCAGAAATCCCCAAATAATCTTAAGTAAATTACAAGATTCAAAAATATAGTCGATCTTTCCGGTAGAAGATCACACATCGTATTTCCCATTCAACATTAAGAGTTCTCAACAATGAAAATGCTCAGAACCAGATGTTATCCGTTTAAATTTAACATTCGAATTCGAACATAAGAAAGAGTTATATTAAAACATTTTCCCCTTCCTGTTGCTCAACCTCCATCTCAGTATTTTTACTTCACTGAAAAACGCGTTGTACTGGGTATTCTATGAGTGTGTGCATAGTTATTATGCTCACATATATAAATATATTGTATGTGTTTTCGTTTAGATATTTTTGTGTATTCAATTCGTATTAATAGAAAGAGGAAGAAGTTGAAGTTAGTTTTTTTTATCGTCTGAAGATGAAAGAAGGAATTGTTGCGTTCTTTTTTTTTCTGTTGGGTTCACTGATTAAAAAAAATGTTTAAAAAAATTGCAGAATGATTTAGATTAGAACTCGAGCGAAAAGGAAAATAAAATACGAAACGTAAGACTTTCCTTGCGCCCTTCTATACCACTTGTATTCTTTAAGATACTCTTTTTATTAAATATTTTTTTCTTCTATTGCTTTGAAATGCCAGTTTATCATTTATATATGTAAAGGTAAAAAATTAGGATTATCAATTAACTATAAAAATGTGAATATATGATAAGTCGCGATTTCGAAATGTAAATGATAAGTTGTTAGTTAAGGTGTTTGTTTCAAAATGGCAGTAAATCGTTTGTGTACTAGACTGCATATAAGTCGTCTTTAAAAATACAATAGCATCAAGGTAATGTCTGGGACCTTTTAGAAGTTAATTTAGCACAAAATATTTAACCAACGGTATAGAATGAATAGTAGTAAAATAAATTTATATAAAAGATTTAATAATGAAATGCATTAAATTAAAAAATATCTTTTAATAAAAGTTAATATAAATATTAATATTTTTCCTAGTTACCATTCATTAAAACTAGGGCTATATTTAGGTATTCTTGGATTTATTACTCTAAAAGTGTAGAATAAAGAAAAGTCAAAATTAACGTTTTCATTATGAAAAATTAAAAAAAAAAATTTCATTATGAAATGCTTTAAAACAAAATATATTTTATATAAAAATACACACAAATATTAATATTTTTGCTAACTACCATTCATAAACAGGTTCTATGTTTATGTATACTCTTGAGTTTATTACTAAAAGTTGAGGTCAACCATGGACACCAAAATAAAATGTGATGATAGTAGGTAATACGTTAAAGTTCTCAAAATTGCTATTTTTTTTTTCTTTTGACGTTGCTTCGTTTTATAAAACTTATTTTATTGTTTATTAGTCTCATTCTTTTACTACTTTTAGTTAATTTCCAAAAAGACTATTTTTCTGTTATTGTTAAAATATCATTTTGTAATTATTCCACGCTTTTATTGCATTGCATCTTTTCTACCAATACAAATAACACAATAAATAAATTACTAATAATATAAATTTAACACAAAAACATACATACAACAAACCAAACATAAACTTCCATAAATAATTAAGAATTTTTATATAAAAAACATACACCACTCGTGCGATTTCCAATATCATTGCTTCTAATTATTTTTGGAATAGAAGACATTACATCGAACAACCAATTAAAACATTAAGTTATTTACTAATATAATACCCGAGATTTTATTTATAAAGAAAAATATTTCAAGATTATTTAATCCATAAGTAAATGATTTACTCTGTTGCACACACCATTTTAACTACGCAATTCTGCAAATACCCTACGAACAATACCCATTTACAACCAGCTTTGAACGTTCACAATTCGCCGTATTAAGGATGATTGATACCAGGGAAAACATTGCTGGAGAGATATAAATTTCATTTCTTCCTGGTACTGAAAAGAAACTACATGACAATGGGTGGAAGCATAATTATCATTGTAAGAATTAAGTTTATATTTTTTATTTTATGTTGGAGAATGAAAAAATATTTCCTTTTTGCAACACAAAAAGCTTATTCTTATATTTTTTTCGTTGAACCCCCCTCCCTTCTCCCCCTTTTTGTAGAAAAACGATTTATTTTTATTTGCGCATCATCAATTTTTCACGCATCTTTCTCCAAACATAATACTTTTTTTCAGAAGCGTTGCTGCACGAATTAAATATAGACTTCAAAAATATGTTTTATCAGAGTATATAGAATAAACTCAGAAATTAACGGCCTGCTGCCATTGGACTTATTTGGACATCTTATTTTACATTCATCAAAAAAGTGCGTTTTATTTAATAAAGAGTGGTCATTCTTTGACAGTATCACATTTAACTGTATTGACGTAATAAAACTTTATTTTCGCCCAACTATTTCGCTTATAAGTCACTTTAGTAGAAACAAGCAACAAACAAAGTAGTTAAAGCATAGCAAAAAGAATGATTTATTATGTATAGTTAAGCAGCCAAAGCAATGACCATATCTCAAAAGTTTTTATAACTCCCTGTATAATATATATATGCCACCCTAAAAATGTATTAATTAAAATAATAGAAAGAAAATTCGAATTTGCACATTAGTTTGCATAAAATGCCCGAGAAAGTGTACATTTAAAAGATACACTACAGCTTGTACTATTGACATAAACACAACTAATATGCAGAATAAAAACATTGACTATACATATTGACAAACAAAATATCAGTGGTATTTAGTAGATTTTATTAAATACGTTTTTTAAAAAAATATGTTCATATATCTTTTTTATATTATAAGAAATTCATTTAAAGTGGTTTCTTAATATCCCAAAAATATCAATTACTTAATTTTATGAAAATCACCGATAATAATTTCTAATATGTTACAAAATGCTTTTATTCCTATAAATGTTTTATTATTTTTCATTTATATATTTGACTCGTGGAAAAATCTTTAAATTGCTAATTAAATTGTTGCATAATATTTATTTATAGGCCAATATTATATGATATTGCATTGTGAAATATTTCAATGACAAAATATTTTTCGCTTCTCTAATTTCTAATGTAAATGAAACATTAAAGAATATAAATTGCATTTTGATATCATAACAGCAATACAAATATTAATCTAAAGTAAACTTACTTGTGCATGTTTGAAAGATTTTCTAACATAGTTTTCACGCTTGAAAATTTGCGGTTAGGTGTTATTATAATGATGTTTTCTTGAGCAAACACAGACAGAAGAAGTAAAAATAATTCTACCTAATTAAACGAAAATATTCATTTGCGTAAAGATCGTGTGAAAGTTAGTTAAATAAATGTTATTTCTACCGGTCATTAGATAAATTAGTACGAGAAGTTAGTATATATATTTACAATTTTCAACATACCTAGAAGATATTCTTCTATGTTTGCGCGGATACTCAAATGAAGATAAACGCACATATTGTTAAATTTTCAAATTATATTCAAGATATTTTATTAAAAAAATATATTTAACCAATATGCGTAAGCTGGGATAGCATCAGTCCCATAAATTTTAGAGGTTTAGCGAGTTGCTTGGGACAATATGGACCACGATAGGGGGGAGGGGGGCAAGTTTTAAAAACATTTCATGCCTGAAGTATGCTGTTTGCAGCAGAACAGGTACACATAGCTTCGGACATTTGATGCTTGACTAATGCTCACTACATACCATCTTCAGCTTGGCCTTTCAATTTTTCAACTTCTCAAGTGACCCTACCCCCATCTCCTCATCTACCTGCTTTGAGGAAGAATTGTTAAGGATCCGTCCGTCAGACAGTTACATGTCTCTTATTGTAAGGCAAGGAGTTCTTCCACAGGGCTTTGAGAACTCTTGGTCCTTACTTCCATGGGGACATTTTTTCTACCCCCCCACCCACCTACACGTTTAGAAATTAGCCCACAGGTAGGACAACTTTTTTTTAAACTTAACCCACGTGGAATGGTTAAGAATTTTATATCCTTAACTTTTCAGAAAACATTTATATACTTTGAATATAATGTATATGATTGATTTTCAAGTTTTTATGTTAGCACAAACATTAAAAACCGAAAAACCATGACTCAAATCACAATAATTTCTGGATAAAATAAACATTATAATAATTCGCAGTCCTCCCTTGGAAAATTTCTTCTAGCCACACCATTTTCGGGAAAAGTGGCATTGTGCTGATTATGTGAGATCAAAACTTGACGATGTTCATATTTTCATTGCATCATTAAACTACTGGTTAACTAGTGCAGATTATTAATCACTAATTATTTTGATTAAATTTCGTTTTGTCATCAAGATTACATAAGTGGGAAATTCAAAGCTTCAAGTTTTTTATATTTAGAGAAGGATTAAAATGGATTGTAATTTTTGATAGTGCAATAATGATTTGATGAGTTGTATAAAAGTCATCATGAAAGCCAGCTGTATTTAAAGTAACATTTACTTAATGCGTACATACTTTTATAAATCGATTCCTAGCAAACGTCGAGGGTTTTTGCTAGTGATCTTTAAAATAGCAAACGATTTATTATATTATTTTGCGTGTTTACAAAATGAATAGTTTACTTGCCTGTTGATCATTGCTGTAGTATGAAAAATGCAAAATTATGGCATTTGATGATTGTTATTTCAGCAACTTAAGTTCATGTTGTAGGTTAAAACAAATATAATATTAATAATAATTGCTGGTCAATTTTAAAAACGAATAATAAGTGTTCAATAAAATTTAAGTATTTTCCGAATGGTTAAACATATAATTTTTCAATATTTTAAATTTAAGAAATTACGAGTTGATTTTATATTTTGTAGATCATTTACCCACTAGTTAACATTGATAATAGTAATAACAACAACACAAATATATTTTTAATACTTATATTCATATAATGTATAGATTTGTTAAGATAATGAGTTTACAAAACTAATGAAGTAATAGTTAGAAAACAAAGTAAATAAATATAATGCTGTATCCAATATGTTATTTTAAATCTTAAGTTCTCTACGTAACTCAGTTCCCGGATCTTTCCTTTGAGATGGGCTGCGAATCGTCGCCAATTGCCCAATGTGCATCTCTAGGGCGACGTTAATTAACCGAAAACAAAAACTCTACATAACTTAGCTTCTTTACATATTTCAAAATGGCATTATAACATAGATACTCCTAAATATGTGTAAACAAAATTTAAAACTAAAACTAAATTATGTTTATAATTAAAAAAATTTGCATTTCAAAATATGAAAGTAAACATTATTTGAAAACCGGAATTCCTCCCTCATCGATATCTTTTCCGTTTTACACATAAAATATTATAGAAATCTGGATGCACTCTTAGTATATATCTTGTCTACTTTGCGTGCAAACTTCAGTTTCTTGTCTGTTCGTATGTAAAAGTAATTACATTATAATTCATTATAGTAATAATTTCCCTAACTCGAAATTTCCAGAATTTTTTCCCCTGCATGCAATTTAAAAGAATATTCCCTTTCACTCCATAATCGTTTATTACAAATGTATGAAATGAAATGAATCAAAAGTATCAGCGCTCCACTAAAAAAAAAAAAAAACGAATCATCCTATACCGAAAATAGCAGTACAAAAAAGGGGAAAGTCATTACAAAAGATGCCCTTGGCTGACAAGGGGAAACAAATAGTACGACCCGAAAAACACTAGATGGCGCTGTGCACAGATTGTTTCTATTAGAAAGTTGTAGCGTTGCCACTATGATTGTGGAAATTCATCATAAACAAGTTACGGAACTCTGAGAAACGGGACATCTGTTCGTGGAACGCTTAATCTCTATACTGCCGACGCTCTTGAGAATTTGTAATAGAATTTCGATAGGAAGCTAGGGTTCGTCGATAACCTACCAGCACCAAGCAGGAAGCGATGAAATATACATATATTGGGTAAAGACAGCCACGGCTTCGTAAAAAATGGAAAAGTTGATAAAAAGCATTTAAAAATTTCTGATATTGTGAGGCGGTAAAGGTTATTTGCTCGAAGGAATTTTTTTAACGGGTAGACGTGTTCGTTTATCATTAGATTTTGGCAGATTCATATTTTTTAGATTGACTTTTTGTGTTTTTGGTCAGATATAGTAAGGGTTTATGGAAGTTGGTTATGAGATTGCTAATGATTTCTATTGAAATATAAAATATTTTTTTATCGATTGAAAATCAATTGCGCAGAACTAAAGTCGTTAAAATTATTAACAGATCCCCGTGAGCTCAAAATTCTGATATATTAATTAGTCATAAACTATACTTAAAATATACAAAAGAAATATATATAAATATACGTATTAATATTGAATTAAAGTTTGTGACAAAATTTACCTTTAAGAAAATGAATATAAAATGAAAATAAACAAGTTTATATATAAAAATTTATAAAATCTGCTTAAAAGGTATGAGCCAAGGTATAAAAATATTATGGACTTCACTTAATTTACGGAATTATATAGTTATGATTTCAATATTTATTAGTTTATGTAAAAATATTAAGATATTCTTATGAATAGCAATTTGTAAATATTTTTATGCACATGAAAAATATATAAATAAAAATTTTAAACTTTTGGACATATTCATTAAAAATCTAAAGACTTGTCTAAAAACAAATAAGTCATATATTTCATAATAGTTTAACAATCCTATTAAAATCATTATTTAAAATTTTAATTTTTCTAAGTAATATGGATATGTTAATTTTATGGATAGAAAGGCTTGTATTTAAAAAAATACTAATTGGATTATTCTTATTCGTACAAAAATTTTGAGTTCTAGAAAAATTTAAAAATTTGTTTTCGAAAAGTTATTTCTATTTAAGTTAATTTTTTAAAGTTTAAAGGCTAAAAAATTAATATAATGTTTTTTTAAATATTTATTTTGTTATTTGCATTAAATTCCTACATTTTCCTTACGAAACAATCATAAAACATACTAGTCTTTTCTTACGAGTCTCATTACATAGTTTATTTAAAAATTAATTAATTGGTTTATGTATCCTTAAGCAGAAAATATAAGTAATAAAATCGAATTTCAATGAAAATAACGAATTTCCATTTAATTGAAATTTTCGAAAATTAAAATGAAGATTAATTAATTCTGATAATATCCATTTTAAAATATTTTAGGACATAACAATTTAATGGATTCTTATAAATCGTTACAATTAGAGTAATTAGTTCACATTTAAAATGTAACTCAATATAAAGTTTTATGAAGGACGATGCAGCAAAATAAAATAGAAGACAAAAATATTAAAAGGGAAAAGGGATTTTAAGCATGAGTGCCGAATAAATAATAATAAAAAAATATATACTTGTAATCAATATCATCGATTGAAATAGCTGGATTTAAAATTAAATAAATATTGATTTCCTTTGTTTTCAGATAGAGAAACGCAATAAACAGGGAAGAAATTTCGAAAAGAAATATATATATAATTTAAAATATAAACTCCACCTTGTATTCGTTTAAATCAATCGATTTTGATGTGTTGTTTTAAAATATTATAACAAATAAAGATGTTTTTTAGAGAAATATTTTATACATTTTATGTTACATTTTTACAAATTTCTTCGGTATAAATTTCAAATGTAGTGTTTAAAATGCGTAACTGATACAAACGTGTTCACTAACAGATTATGTAAAGGAGCAATAGTTTAATTACTTTCATTTGTCATTATTTGAAAGGGTGATGCAATTACAGCAATACAGATACAATTACAAATTACAGAAGTTAAAATAGCTAGGATATCGTTTTTATTAAATTCATTCTTAATTATTAACCCAAGAGAAGAGACTTCATTTAGTGCTTTACCAAGTTCACTACATTCCACAGCTACAAGGGCGCATTTCATATATGGAATTATAAAATAACACCTATAAAAAAAGTGATATCCCATGAAAAACATCTGTGTAAAAAAAGTCAAGTTTTAAAGAAAAAAAAAGAAAAAGCATAGCCTAAAAAGTAGTGAAATCTAAAATTTGGCCAAGTTTCATGGATGTCATCAAACTTGGCTAAATTTTAGATTTAAATACCTTTTATGGCTAAGCTTTTGCATTTTTGTTTAGAAGCTGGCTTTTTTACAGAGACATTTTTTTATATATATAACTTCTTTCAATAGGTGTTATATTTGCAATCGAACCTCCAAAACTCCCAAACCTCAATGGTTGCTACAATAAAAAATATTATATGATAAATCATTGTCAACTTATTTCCTTGGTCATCTCAAAGCTTAAAAAATTTTATACTCGAACTGTTGTACTAATGTTTGCGGAACTTGGACGTAATGTATTTTTTAAAATATATTTCAAATGATTGGTTACCATAGAACAATGGTACATTCATTTTGTGAAAGGTCATAATATTTCAGAAACTTTGATTAATTAACCTTTTGACGCTCATAGACGTAGTATCATGTCCAGTGATCTCCAGTTCTTCCATCAATGCATCCAATTTTTAAACTAATAAAAATACTTCATTTCGCAGTATTTTTAAAATCTAATTTTTTGGGCATAATTTAAGAGTTTTAACTCTTTACACAATGAAATAAAATATGGGTAAAAATATCAAATTTCACGCCTAAAAGAAGTATTTAGACTTCCAAATAATGAAATCAACGTTACAATTGCTGAAAGAGCAAGCACGAGTTTCAGTGGGTTAATTTTTTGTTGTTTATTGACATATCCTTTGGAAAGATAGCTTGGTATGGTTCTTTTGACATAGTTAATATTTTTTTAATCAATTCGGGACAATAGAACAGTAATTTTTGATTCGAGAGAAATGAACAAAGATGGGAATATTTTTTTTCACGTGGGTAAAACCGCAGGGTACAGCTAGTTTCTCATAAATTTAAATTTGTTTCCAATTATGTGAATTGTGCATCCTTGTAATTTTTTTAATAATCACATATTTCCTAATGTTTCTCTTTCTGAAGTGTGATTGAAACAATGAAACTTATATTAAGAAAATTGAGTCTGTGTGAAATGAAGCACGGCAAGAAAGATTATTAGTTATTTCAGCAGATTATAGAAATATGAATTGGTTGTCAACACAAACTTCCACAATTGACTCTGCAGGCTATCTTCCAATCCCCGTACGTGCTTTTTTATACCTTTTTTACACGTATTGACAAATAATTTCTTATTAAACGAGACCTAAATTATTTTAATCGTTCTATATTTCATGGAGGTATAGTATGAAAGTGGATTATATTCTAAAATCGTTAAAAAATCTATCCTTATATTTTTGCTGATTTCTAAATTTTTTTTTTATTCCAAAGAAAAAATATATACATAAGGAAGTATGTATAAGTTATTTACAATTTTTTTTTGCAGAACGAAGCATTATACAAACTCAATACAAAAATGAATTTAATGTTTTCAGAACATTTCGGTTCAAATTCGAAGTACAAAGAATTCTTTTGAAAGGAGCAATACTTTACAGAAGCGCGTGAAAGTAATTAAATGGGAAAAATAAAAATGTATTGATTAATAAACGAAAAAGAAGAAAACTATTCGAAACCTGAGAAAGTCATAAAATGTTCTCTACTCAAAATATTTCGGAACGAAACACGTGGCATTAATCGCTTCTTTTTTATTTAGTGTAAAGAAGAAAATCACGACGGGAAAATGGCGGAGATTCTAGCGCAAACTGAACTGAATACATCTATACATGCACCCCCATCCTCTTTCTTGCAATTTGAAACATCAGAAAAATAAAGAATTTCGTTTTCCCTTCTCTCCGAATTTCGGTAATGACATTTCTCTTCGAGAAATATTACTTTGAAAGACGTTTACGTCCGACGGAAGAAAATGAAGGAGTACATTCGAAAATTAAAATGGCGACAAAGAAAATTAAATATTTCTTGTTTGAGCAGCTTAAAATAATCTTGCTAGGCGAAAATCATCTTAGGATTTTTTTTAAGACCGCCCCTACACATAGTCTTTCGTTGAGGGAGAGGCTTAGCACGGAATATATTCTGGAAACAAGATAAAGATGCACCCTTTCCAAACACTTTGTATTAGTGTGAAAGGGATTAGGATTTTTTCCCTCCTAGAAACGAATTTTTTTCGTTCCAGTAGAAATATTATAAATGTGAGTACCTTTAAATCAATTGAGATGTAGAATATCACAAAAAAAAATCGGCCATTGTTTGAAGAAGTTTTGAATCGGAAAAAGTGCAGCGCAATTGTATATTTAAAAATATTGGTTTATTATAAAATATACGTTAAACTAAATATATCCAACCATAATATGTAAGCTTTAAAGATAAAAAAAAATTTGATATTTTTTTTTGCGCAAATTCATTTTAAAGACTACTGACATAAAAAGTAAAATTTATTTTTATATCTGACATGTGTGCAAGCTATCTTCTTTTTTACAAATCTTTAATGAATAAAACTAATCTTACAACTGTCATATTATTTTCTTTAGAAAGGAACAAAATTAAAAATGAAAGTAAGTATAGGAGTATATATTTATAATAATTACTCTACTTCAAGCATCATAATTTTAGTTCTAAGTCTATGGAGTAAATACCTATTAAGTACTCTTTTATAAACTGCTAATTTGATTCTAAGCCCTATCTATTAAAATATATTAATCATAACACATATTAATTAAAAAAATATCTGCAAATAAAAGGATTAGTGTCTGATAAGTGCATTTAAATATTTTCTAATACCTAATTATGTAAAGTTGAATGAACTTATAATTAATGTCGGTGTTTCCAATAAAAACTTTAAAATAATTAAAACAAACATTTAAAAAATTTTGGAATCAACTTAAAAAAAAAATTATTAGAATTTTTATTGTATTTTTGCAAATCCTTTATTTAGTTTTAATATATATTTATTTACAAGCATATTATCAGAAATTAGAATTTTGATTATTTAATAATTTTTGGGAAACTCAAGTCATATTAAAAAAACTATTTACCAATAAAAAAAGATGTAATAACAATTAATATTATGATAAGTTAATTGTGTTGCAACTTTTGTAGATATTTAATATTGGTCTGTTATTGTAATCGAATTCTAAACAAAATAAAAGAACATTGTTTAACTATAATTATTATTTGCATTTTGACATTCTATTTAAGTTTATTACATAACCAATTACCGCAATACTTAAAGGGCCATTATTCTTCATTTACAAAAACAATTTAATTAAAAATATTTTTGATAACTTCGATGGAACAA